>JAFEMH010001024.1:540000-557035 GCA_022495995.1 Adenophora triphylla var. japonica
GAATATATAGTATAGGGTATATGGTATAGGGTATACAGTATATGGTATAGGGTATATAGTATAGGGTATAGGGTATATAGTATATGGTATAGGGTATATAGTATAGGGTATATGGTATATAGTATATTGTATAGGGTATAGGGTATATAGTATAGGGTATAGGGTATATAGTATATGGTATAGGATATATAGTATATGGTATAGGGTATACTCCCTCCGTCCCACGTGATAGTGGACTAACTATTTGGGTGTAGAAATTAAGGAAAAGTGATGTAAGAAAGAGAAAAAGTTAAATGTTGTGAGTATGAAAAATTAAATAGGAGAGAAAATGAGTGGGAGAAATAGTGAGGAGTGAGAATGTTGTGAGTGTAAAAGTGAAGTAGGAGAGAGAATGAGTGGGTGAAATAGTGAATATTTTTTGCCATTTTGAGAAGTTTGCATTCACGTGGGACGGACCAAAATAGAAATAAGTTTGCATTCACGTGGGACGAAGGGAGTATAGTATATGGTATAGGGTATATAGTATAGGGTATAGGGTATATAGTATATGGTATAGGGTATATAGTATAGGGTATATAGGGTATAGGGTTTAGGGTATATAGTATAGGGTATAGGGTATATATTATATGGTATAGGATATATAGTATAGGGTATAGGGTATAGGGTATATAGTATATGGTATAGGGTATATAGTATAGGGTATATAGGGTATAGGGTATAGGGAATATAGTACAGGGTATAGGGTATATATTATATGGTATAGGGTATATAGTATAGGATATAGGGTATAGGGTATACTCCCTCCGTACCATGTCAATGGACACCAACTTTATGGGTGTGGGAATTAAGGAAAAGTAAGAGAGAGAAAAAGTGAAAGAAAATGTTGTGAGTATGAAGAATTAAATAGGAGAGAGAATGAGTGGGAGGAATAGTTAGGAGAGAGAATGTTGTGAGTGTAAAAGTGAAGTAGGAGAGAGAATGAGTGGAGGGAATAGTGAATACTCCCTCCGTCCCACTAATATTAGCACACTTTCCTTTTTGGGCGTCCCGCTAATATCCGCACACTCCCAAAAAGGAAACTTTATATTAATAAAATATTCACCCAACCCCACTCATTCTCTCTCCTACATTATTTTAATACTCACAACACCATTATAATTTATTACACCTTCCACTCATTCTCTCTCCACTAATTCTTTTACACTCACAACATTTTATTAAAATATCATATTCCTTAATTCTCGCGCAAACAGTGTTTGTGCTAATATTAGCGGGACGGAGGGAGTATTCTTTTTCATTTTGGGCAGTGTCCATTCACGTGGGACGTCCCAAAAAGAAAATAAGTGTCCATTCACGTGGGACGGAGGGAGTATAGTATATGGTATAGGATATATAATATAGGGTATAGGTTATATAGTATAGGGTATAGGGTATAGGGTATATATTATATGGTATAGGGTATAGGGTATATATATAGTATAGGGTATAGGGTATATTGTATTGGGTATAGGGTATAGTATAGGGTATAGGGTATATGGTATATAGTATAGGGTATAGGGTATAGTATAGGGTATGGGGTATAGTATAGGGTATATAGTATAGGGTATAGGGTATAGTATAGGGTATATATAGTATAAGGTATAGGGTATAGTATAGGGTATAGGGTATAGGGTATATAATATATGGTATAGGGTATATAGTATAGGGTATATGGTATATAGTATAGGGTATAGGGTATATAGTATATGGTATAGGGTATATAGTATAGGGTATAGGGTATATATATAGTATAGGGTATAGGGTATATAGTATATGGTATAGGGTATAACGTTTTCAGTTAGTTTTTTGAAATTTCAGTCCGTTTTTTAACGTTTTCAGTTAGTTTTTTAGAATTTCAGTCAGTTTTTAAACGCTTCCAGTTAGTTTTTAACGTTTTCAATTAGTTTTTCAAAATTTCAGTTACTTTTTTGAAATTCCAGTCAATTTTCCAACGTTTCAGTTAAATTTTTTAATATTTTCAGTTAGTTATATTGTTAATTATTTCTAAAAATAATTAAAAATTAAATTTTATAATCACCGACGAAATATTCCGTCACTGATAAATTAAAAAAAAAAATTATCAGCGGCGAAAATATTCCGTCGGTGTATTATTTTAAAAAAAATAAAAAATATTTAATTTTCACCGACGGAATATTTTCGTCGCTGATAAATTAAAAAAAATTAATTTATAGCGGCGGAAATATTCCGTCGGTGTATTATTTAAAAAAAATAAAAAATATTTAATTTTCACCGACGGAATAATTCCGTCGCTGATAAATAAAAAAATAAAAAAATAATAACTTTTCACCGGCGAAATAATTTAGTCGCTGAGAAAGAACTAGCAACGGAATATTCCGTCAGTAAATCATGCGACAAAATAGTGGCGGTAATGAAACGAATATTCGAGGAATATTCGTTTTAGCGACGGAATTTAATTCTGTCGGTAAATTTGACGTCAAAATCATTCCGTCGCTATAGCATAATTTCCGTCGCTAAATAGCGACGGAATGCTTCCGTCGCTGTTGATTCCGTCGATAAAGCACCAGTTTCTGGTAGTGTACGTCGGTTTTGTATGTCAAAAATTTCTTGAGCCAACGTCACCATACACACATGATGTTTCATTTAAAAGAAACTCGTGGCTATTATGGACGGATTTCAATTCATATATGTGTGTTTCATGACATTGATTCAATTAAATCCCTATATACTTAGGTTCGGAAATGAAACGGTCGAATCTAAAGAGTATATGAGACCGCGATATGGTATATATACTAGTGTGACGATTTCACTGTTGTTATAGAGCTCTAGGTATAAACCCAAAAAGGACTTTGTCCTTCCGATGATGTATAGGAAATAATATAAAAGATTATTTTCTTATGTGGCGAGTCGTGTGCCCAATTTGTGTGCTAAGCCTCTCCCATGCTCCGTGTGTTGCTCAAAATTGATGGGGCGTGTTCTTCTCCAACTAGGTCCAATTGCTCATGTTCGATTTTACCGGGATTATATGGGAAGGTTGATCCATAAAGAGATTATAGAAGGAAACCCCTCAACTCCAATGGCCGGTCTTGATAACAGTGGTAACAATATTGGTAATGGCAACCCCACCAACGAGGAATTGCTCAGAATGATGTTATCCATGAAAGAACAGCTCGAGTTCCTTACTAAGGAAACCTAATCCAAGATGGATGGTGGCAAGCACATTTAGACCTTGAAAATGCGGCCCACGAAGAATAAACCAACAAACTCAAGACCCAACTTGAGGAGCTCACCAAGGGTAAGACAAATGGCAAAGGGGGCAATTCTGAATGGAAAAAAGGCTTGTTTGCTTCACCATATGTCAACTCTTGCAAGAGAAGGGAGGAATAAAACAAATAAAAGTGACAACAGTGATGTGGTCAACACTTTAATGTGTTATATTGGCCAATGCTTCAATGGACTTTAGCTAAATAAGAGTGTCAATTTCAGTCAGTTTGTTAATGAACATTATGGTCGCCCTTCCCGACAAGTTCACGATACCCGACATTGGAAAGTTCAAGGGCAACTCTTGTCCCAATGCTCACGTGTGTTAAGGATCCTAATGATCCTCCTCATTTTATGGCAAATCCAATAAATCCTTCCTGATCATTCTAATTGATAGGTTACCATTTGTAAATAGTTGACTCAATCTTTCCTTGTATATAGGATGATTGTGTATATCACCATATTTTGTAACATATATCTCTAGCTAGGATCTTTATCCTCTGTGTGTATAAATACATCAAGTTATTAATGAAAATTATATTTTGCCATTTTCTCCAGAGAAACGTGATCAACACATCTCAAACCCATTTTTTTTCCATGGCATCCCAAAACTCCTCCGTCATCCCAAAACTCCGTCGAGCCTAACAACCCAATCATCTTGGTAAACCTCTCACACTGCAAAACCCTTACTCCTCTCACATATCTTTCGTGGTCCTCTCAAGTCACCTCTCTACTCTATGGCCTAGATCTCCTTAAATATGTAGACAGCTCTCACCCACCACTTGCTGATACCATCAAAGTTGATGGTAAGGGCACCACCAACCCAGCCGCCACCACCTGGAATAGGCAAAACCGCCTCATTTTGGCACCTTAGACACTGCTCTTGCCCCACTTGTTTACCAAGCCACCACCTCTCGCCAAGCTTGGAACATCCTTAAGACCACCTATGACAATCCATCACGTGGTCACATCCTCCAACTCAAACACCACCTTGATTCCATCACTCAATCCACCCTCTCCATCACCAAATGCATGCACTCAATCAAATCATTAACCGACAAACTAGCCATTCTTGGCAAACCCATTGACTTGGAGGATGGTGTAGCCAAAGTCCTAAAAGGACTTGACTATTAATCCTATAAAGCCATCATTGATTCTATCAGGGCAAGAGAAAACCCCATCTCCTTTGAAATCCTTCACGTAAAACTTATCCACCACGAACTCACTCTCAAACAACAACAACCACCACCCTCCTTTCCTGTCTCCGCCCATGTCGCCCAAACCCTACCCCAAAACAGACCCTCTCGTCTATTCCGAAACTATCCTATACTCCCCACCCCCACCAGCACCCATGCTCAAACTCAACCACGAAACCCTTCCCTTAACCCATTCAAGGGTAAATGTCAATACTGCCGCTATGTAGGTCACGTAATTTCCCAATGTAGACAATTCAAACGTGACTACCCAAGTGTTGTCTTCCCTCCCGCCCCATCCTCAAACCGTCCACCATACTCTCCCCACACACACTCCGCACCCCAAGCCCATACGGACAAAACCTCCCCTCTTCCACCATCGGCCCCTTGGCTTGTTGACAGCGGTGCAACCAATCACCTCACTAATGACCAATTTCCAACCTAGCCGTTCACAACCCTTACGATGGCATTGACGATGTCATCATTGGCGATGGGTCATCCCTTCCTATCTCTAATATAGGTTCTTTCTCTTTTCCTACTCTTCCCTCATCTCTTATTTTCAATAACGTTCTTCATGTACCCCTTATTTCTCATAACATTCTCTCTATTTCACAGTTTTGCAAAGATAATAATGCAACTATTGAATTCTCACACTCCTCTTTTCTTATTAAGGAAATTCCAACCAAATGCATACTACTCCAAGGAACAACTGAAGGTGGAGTCTACATTTGGCATCCATCTTCCCCTCAAGCACATCTTGGCACCACAACAACCCTTCAATCTTGGCATCATAGACTAGGACACCCCTCTCCCCCTATTGTCTATCTTCTGAATAAGCAATTTTCTTTATCAATTCCATGTATTTCTTTTCCTTCTTGTAATCCATGCAACATTAATAAAAGTCACAAGCTTCCATTCTCTACTTCCACTCTCCAATCTCATGCTCCTCTTGAACTTGTATTTTCCGATGTTTGGACCTCACCTATTTACTCTTATGATAACTACAAATATTACGTCATCTTCGTTGACCATTTCACAAAATACACTTGGCTATATCCCCTAAAACAAAAATCTGACACCTTCGCGACCTTTAATCGCTTCAAGAACCTTGTTGAAAAATATTTCTCCCGACCCATTATTCAATTCTTCTCTGATAACGGTGGAGAATATATCAAGCTCACACCATCCTTACTCCAAGATGAAATATCTCATCTCACATCTCCCCCTCAGACCCTCGAGCACAACGGCTTTTCTGAACGCTGTCACCATCACCTTGTTGAAACCGGGCTCACTTTACTCTCTCATGCTAATCTCCCTCTAAACTTCTGGCCTCACACCCTAACCACAACCATATACCTTATTAATCGGATGCCTACTCCCACCCTACAAAATGATTCACCATAATTTCGACTCTTTCAAACACCACCCAACTACACCAAACTTCGAAGCTTTGGTTGTCTTTGCTATCCTTGGATCAAACCTTATTCTCTTCACAAACTTGTCCCTAAATCTACTCCACGTATCTTTGTTGGCTATTCTTCTTCTCAAAGTGCATACCATTGTCTCGACCTAACCACAAATCGTTTATACACTTCTCGACATGTAAAATTTGTCGAAATCGAATTCCCCTATACTTCTTTTGTATCTACCCCTGTCACCTCTTCAAACATCTCCCCCACCGAATGGTGCTCCGTGTCCATTCCAATTCTGCCTTCAATCTCCAGTCCACTCCCTCCAACCCAACCTGAAATTCCCACCTCAACTCCCACTCCTCATACGGCCCAAGCCACTGCCCCTATTTCCAATCAACTTCACCAACCTGATGTGAACCCTAATGTGATCACACAGAACCCCCTATACTAACGCCAGCCCCTGACACTACCCAACAACAAACCACATCAACTGATACCATACCGCCACCTACCACCTCAAGTTCCGCTGCCCCACCCCTTCTTCATCCCACACGCACCATCATTACCTGCCTCTCTAACAAAATTCGAAAACCTAACCCTAAATATGCCCAACTTGTTGCTCTCCCATCTCCCACTTCTTTTCCCACCTCCACCAAACAGGCACTCTCTTCCCCTCATTGGTATGCTGCCATGCCTTATGAGTATAATGCTCTCATGCGAAATAATACATGGACTCTAGCTCCATCACATGAAGCTCCTAACATAGTTGGGTGTAAATGGGTATTTCGAATAAAGTACAACCCTGATAATTCCATACACAAATACAAAGCTCGACTTGTCGCCAAAGGGTTTCATCAATGCCGTGGCCTTGACTACTCTGATACGTTCAGTCTTGTCGTCAAACCTGTCACAATCCGTCTCATTCTCTCTTTAGCTATTAGTCAAGGTTGGTCTCTTCGCCAACTTGACATCAATAACGCCTTTCTTCAAGGCAATCTCTCTGAAACTGTCTTCATGACTCAACCTCTCGGTTTTCAAAGCACAAGTCAACCCTCTCACGTATGCCGTCTCACAAAAGCCATCTATGGCCTTAAACAAGCACCCCATGCTTGGTACACTGAACTCAAAAAATATCTTCTCTCCTTTGGGTTTCTTTCCTCTCTTGCTGATCCATCTCTCTTCACTTACACTAAAAATTCTAATCATCTCATTCTTCTCATCTACGTTGATGACATATTGTTGTCACTGGACCTTCTGACACATTTCTTAACACCTTCATAAACAGTCTTGCTTCTCGATTCTCCTTAAAGGACATTGGTCCTCTCTCTTATTTTTTAGGTGTCGAGGTAACACCTAATGCCAATGGCATTCTTCTCTCCCAATCCAAATACATCAATGCATACTAACTAAACACTACATGATTGAGTCAAAACCCTCTCCCACCCCGATGGCTACTTATCCCACTCTTTCTGCCACCCCTCGCACACCTATATACAACCCATCTGAATTTCATGCAATCATTGGAAGTCTCCAATACCTATCCCTCACATGGCCGGATATAGTTTTTCCAGTTAATAAACTAGCCCAATTTCTTCACCACCCATAAGAAACCCATTGGACAGCCCTTAAACGACTTCTTCGCTATCTTCACGGCTCACTCCATATGGGCATTCAACTTTTTAAACACACTCCTAACATTCTTCATGCATTTTGTGATGCCTTTTTGAGCAGGTGACAAGGATGACTTTGTGTCCACCATCGGTTTCATAGTCTACCTGGGTCAAAATCCTGTCGCCTGGTCCTCCAAAAAGCAACGTGCACTTTGCTCGTTCTTCCATCGAAGCCGAGTTTCGTGCCGTCGCTGCCACAACTACTTAAATACTATGGATCATTAACCTTCTGTCCGAACTTGGCATAGCATCTACCACTCCTCCAGTAATTTATTGTGACAACCTGGGAGCTACCACATACTCGGCAAATCCTGTTTTTCATTCTAGGATGAAACACTTAACACTTGCCTTTCATTTTGTCCGTGAACAAGTCCAGCTTGGCAAACTTCGGGTTCAACACATCTCCAGATCTGATCAGTTAGCCGACACTCTCACCAAACCCCTCTCTCGTGCTCGGTTTATGTCTCTTATCTCCAAGATTGGCGTCACACAAGGATCGTCCATTTTGCGGGGGCGTGTTAAGGATCCTAATGATCCTCCTCATTCTACTCCTCATTCTATGGCAAATCCAATAAATCCTTCCTGATCATTCTAATTGATAGGTTACCATTTGTAAATAGTTGACTCACTCTTTCCTTGTATATAGGATGATTGTGTATATCACCATATTTTGTAACGTATATCTCTAGCTAGGATCTTTATCCTCTCTGTGTGTATAAATACTACATCAAGTTATTAATGAAAATTATCTTTTGCCATTTTCTCTTTAACGTGGACTCTTAAATATGGTCCATGTTTTGGTCAAATTTCAACAATTATATTTTTATGATGGGAAAAATGACTAAAGTGATATGAATCTAGGTACAATGACTATCAAGTTAAATAGAAATGGACACAAGACGTTTGTTGACTAGGGAAAGCCCTTGAACAACTTGTTCGCCGGCACAAAACCCCGGGAGGATCTGGCTCCTGCCTTGACCGAAAGTTTACTAAGAATTCTCTTGAAATTACAATGCTAAGAGCGTATGAAAAAGGGAGCTTAAGCTAGTGAGGAACGTGTGTGAAAATACAGTGTGTGTTCCCCTTTTATACCTCAAAAATAAAACTAATTAACAAAAAAGAGGATTATGGGCCTATAAACTCGGAATTAGGGTTGATCCTTGGAGATATATCCGCACTCGTTCGTTTTGAGGAGGAGATAGTGATTTGTTTGCTGAAGAAACATGGTTTGAACTGGTCTTCGCTTTCTTTGGCACGATCCCTATAAAATAGGAATAGCGTTACTGGTCCCAACCTGTAGGAAACCAAGTGGTAAATGGAACAATTTAAGTTGTTAGTACCAAGTTTGTTAAGTGTAAGTTGTAAACATGTTGACCGAAAAATGTAGGGCCCAACAATTGCCCCCAAACTTTTTTGAATTTAAAAATGAGGAATAGAAAGAGACAAAAGAATTCAAAAAGTTTGCCAAATAAGGAAAAAAGATGACGGTTTTTAAAAGAGAAGAAAGGGATAAAGGAATTTAAAAAGCTTGTCAAAGGGTGTGTGAGAAAACGGCGGTTTTTAAATGGAAAGAGACGTGATAGGACAGTTCGAGTGGTTTTCCAAAGCAAAAAGTTGTGTTGGTTTTAAAGTCCAACCGCTTTTAAGTTCCCCACAAATAAATATACTCCTTTTCAAACTCTCCCTTTCACCAAATCAGAACAGTAATTTCAACGGAGGTTTTATAGGGAGACCCAAGGAAGACGACCGGAGAGAGAACCAAAATAGAACTTTCTGGTGAGTTACTTGTTTCCTTTTCAATTCCATCTTTGAATTTTTGTTTTAAGCTTGAAAAAATGGGGAAGAGAAAGGTGGTAACTTTAATCGAGAGTGGAGAGGGTTTGCCCGCGGGTTTTCTCACCCAAAACATGTTGAAGAACCCTGAAAAAGAGAAGTGTAGAATCCCTGCTACTAATTTAGAAATCATCAAGAAGAATCATGCCATGGCATATGAAATCGAGTTTTTTACCCACCTTGACCTAACCCCAGAATGTTATTCCCCGAATGGGTATGTTTCCCGAATACCCCTTCACCATTGGTTTGAAATTCCCTTTCCCGATCTTAATCACCAAGTTCTTTCTTTGCTACCAAACTTAACTATGCCCAACTTATGCCCCAAGGTTGGAGAAGCCTACAAACCCTCGTAAGGTTAAATGCAGAAACAAAGTTGGAAATAGGTTTAGAAGAATTCGCTCTCACAAATGAAATTAGGAGTTTTGGTTTAGGGAGGTATGGCTTTAGGGTTAGAACTGGTAGGATGTCCTTTCTAAATGACAATGTTGATACCGTGATAGAGGGTGGAAGAACAAATTCTTTTTCGCCAAGAAGAGCACCCTGGTGAAGGATGAGGGTGCCAACTTTAAATGGAGGTCCCAAGGTAGTATAGGCAATTTTTCTAATTCTAATAATGCTCCTTAATTAATCAGGTAACTAATTCTCCAATTTTCTCTTTGGCTTAGTTGCGAAATTGGATGTGCTCTTTCCTTTTAAGGACAAAGACGGAGGAGAATGTGAGCAAGATTTATGATTTGGACCTGTTAGTGAGAACTTTTAAGGTACTACCGGTTCAATTTGTTGCGAGATCAAGACGAGGAAGTTGGTCTGAAGAAGTCCAAGAAACAAATCTTGAAGAAACTTTATCGAGCCTACCCCAATGTCCACGGGTTAAATACACGAAATCTTTGCCTATCTCCAACTTGTTCTAATTCCTTTATTTTGTTCTAACTTTTCAACCTTTTGCGGCCACCCTCTCTAAGGACACCGTTAGTGCTTCTTGGCCTACTTCTTTGCGGCTAGAGCAAAGAGTTTAGCAAGGCAAGACGGTAAGCCTCCTACTCCCGTGTACATTTGTGGCTAGCTCCGATATAATTGCATCCAAGAAGAAGGGGGATGCGAAGAAGAGAAAGCTAGTGGATCTTTGAAGCCACGTATACGAATGGTGACATGGATATGGGGAAGTTAGGTGAAAGGTTCGAGCCGTTGTTGAGAAGGTAAAGATGAAGGGACTTTTGAATTTTTCCAAGGAATTTGATAGAATATTAATGCTTTCTTTTATGCAGAAATTATGATCCCTATTGTGGCCCACATTGATGTATTGAAGATCAAGGCGGCAAGGCTCGATCATGAAGGCTGCAGAATCAAAGAAGGAGGCCACAAAAAATGCCAAGGAAGTGGAGAAATGGAAGAAGGAAGCAAACAAGCATCTTTGGTGAAATGGAAGGTTTGAGGAGGGATTTTGAACGCTTAGAAAAAGAAGTGGAATCCATCAGGGCTGAGAACAAGGCTCACATGAAAGAACTTGCGGCTGCGGAGGGGGACTTTAAATTTCATGCCACCAAGACTTTGTTAGAGGCTCGAATTCAGATGATTGAAGAATATAAAAATGGGCAAGCCACAACTTGGAACCTGGAGGACGAGAGAAAAGTTTTGGAGGACCATATTGGGGAGCCAGCGGATGCAGAAGAAGTGAATTCCGCGGCCCTGGAAGCCCTAGTTGATGATGCTAACAAGGATCTGAACACCATAGTAGTTACTCCAAATGATCAAGGGGAGAAGACAACACTGGCGGCAGCAGGCCAAGAAGTTTGAAAAACATTTTAAAACTTTTGGGTATTTTTGGATGAAAAAACAATTTTTGTGTACCTCAGCTGGTACAACAAATGGGGGGAATGTCCCCAAAAACAAGGTTTTTTTAGTTTTGTAATGGCTCATAAGAGCCGAGACAATTTATTTGGGGGTACTAGGTTGGTCTAGTACTCCAAGCTTTTTAGGTTTTTAGGGACTTGTTGGCTTATCCAACTCGTCCTTTAGTTTGCAAAAAATCTTTTGGAAAACACTTAATGGTTTTTTAGCAAAGTATCTTATGTCTCTGAGAGACGCTTGTTTGTTCTTTAGATAACATGTAAATGTTATAAACCGAAGGTAACATGAAAATGTTACAACCAATAGTTCACAACTTGAATAAGTGTGAAAACGTGCGCCCAGGCGAAGGTGTCAAAACCTTAATTCGTAAGAAAAGATGAATATCTTTTAACCATAAGTACCTTTGATCAGAGGTAATTCGTTTGAAGAGATAGAACAAGTATCAGCCGTCCTGGCGTGTCAACAAGTTCTATCCCTCTCCAGCTAGAATTCCAACATGTATCGGCCGTCTTGGCGTGTCAACATGTTGAAATTTTCTTCCTCAGGTTCAAACATGTATCAACCGTACTGGCGTGTCAACATGCTTGACCTTTGTCCTCCTCAGGCTCAAACATGTATCAGCCGTACTGGCGTGTCAACATGTTTATCCTGTTCCAGCTTAGGTCTCAACAAGTATCAGCCGTACCGGCGTATCAACATGTTGAGCCTACTCTGTTTGCTCAAGTTGCACCTCGCAAAACAAATTCATGTTAGGGTTGGGCGTTAGCATAGCTAACGCCCCTCCGACGCTCAAGTCAGTAATGTTTAAATAAGAGTAAAAAATTGAAATGCATAATTGAACTCGACATAACTTTAAACCGTACTCGAGGAGTCTAGTTATAAATAACCGAGACTTACATGAAATAAAGTTTCAAGTGGATAGCGTTCCAACTTCTAGGGATTACGTCTCCACTCGGGGTTGACAACCGGTATGCACCTTTGCCGGCTTCCGCATCGATGAGATATGGGCCTTCCCGGCTTGGGAGCCGGCTTACCCGCATTCAATTCTCTTGTATTTTGAAATACTTTTCTTAAAACTAAATCACCAACTGGAACCTTCTAACTCTGACATTCTTGTTGTAAGACCTAGCAATTCGCTGCTGATAAGCTGCCATCCTTATCTTGGCTAAATCCCTGATCTCATCAATTGTATCTAAATCTTGAGTTAGCAAGAGGTTATTTTCATCTTGAGTCAATAAGCCATACCTTCTTTGTGGGGACTGTCGCTTCAAGCTGGAATTACGGCTTCGACTCCGAATACTAAAGAATAGGGAGTTCTACTGTGGCTCCTTTAGAAGTAGTTCTATCTCGCCCATAGCACAAGTGGTAATTCTTCAACCCATTTTCCCTTCTTCTGGTCTAGACGCTTCTTCAAGTTGTTGATGATCAACTTGTTGCTTGATTCAGCTTGGCCGTTGGCTTGAGGGTGGACAGGTGTTGACATGACTAACTTGATGCCCCAGCGAGTACAGAAATCCCTGGTCTTCTTACTTATGAGCGTGACCCGTTGTCACATACAATCTACGATGGTACACCAAACTGCTAATGATATTTTTCTTTAAAAATGAAATTACCTCTTTATCTCTTACTTGTACATAAGCTTCTGCCTCGATCCATTTCGAGAAATAATCGGTTAGAGCCAACATGAATACTTTGCCTCCGGGAGCTTTAGGCAACTTGCCTACAATATCCATGCCCCACTGCATGAAAGGCCAAGATGAGACTATAGGGTGTAGGGGCTCGGCAGGTAGATGCAAGATGTTGCTATGTCTTTGGCAGGCATCACACTTCTGTACGTAGCTCATGGCATCTCGACGCATGGTTGGCCAATAGTATCCCGTCTTGAGGGCCTTGGATGCTAATGCCTTTCCTCCGAAATGGTTCCCACATATTCCTTCATGGATTTCTTTAAGCACCACTTCAACTTGATCGTTATCGACACATGTCAAGTAGTGTCCTGCAAAAGACTTCTTAAACAGCACATTATCTATCAAAACGAAAGTCGAAATACGAATCTTAAAAGATCTAACATTCTTAACATCGGGTGGAATAGTTCCAAGTTGAAGAAACTCAATTACAGGTTGGGTCCAAGAAGGTTTAGCATCTTGTGCCCCAGTAGATGGTGTAACCACTTGAATTTCCTCAACTTGGTCTATTGCCGGGTACTTAACATAAATAATGGGTATACTAGAATGCAACATTGATTTGCAAGTTGAACCCAAGTTAGCCAAGGCGTCTGCTTCTACGTTTTCTTCTCTAGGGACCTGTTCCAAAGAGAATGATAGAAATTTCGAAGCTAAAGCCTTAACATGTTGGAGGTACAGAGTCATCTTGGAATGCTTCGCCATATAACTGCCATTAAAGTGGTTAGCTAGCAATTGAGAGTCAACAAATACATTTAAATGTGTAATATTCAAACTCAAAGCTGTAGTTAAACCCATGATTAGGGCTTCATACTCAGCTTCATTATTCGTTACCTTTGAATTCACAAGATACGGCTTGAGGTATGATATCACCTTGAGGGGATTTTAGGACTATTCCCAACCCAATCCCTTTGGAATTTGAAGCTCCATCGGTATACAATGTCCAAAATCTAGGAGCAGTTTTACCTTCAAGTTGTTGCACTTCCGGTTCTACCTCGAGCTACAAACTTGGGTGAAGTCGGCTACGAAATCGGCTAGGGCACAACGATTTGATGGCATTCTTGGCTCATACGAAATGTCATACGTGCTCAACTTGGTGACCACTTGGCCAACCTTTGCCCGAGCATCTCTGGCGTTCTCAACACATTTCTTATAGGATAATTAGTTCTAACAGTTATGGAATGTGTTTCAAAATAATGACGTAATTTGGTAGCAGCAGTAGTTAAGGCTAGTATTAATTTTTCAAGATGAGAGTACCTTGTTTCAGCATCCAATAAGGACTTACTTACATAGTAAACGGGATCTTTGTTCACCTTGGGTTTCCTTCACCAATACCGCACTAACGGCATTTTCGGATACGGCTAAGTATAAATAAAGATGCTCACCATGTTCGGGTTTGGCAAGCAAGGGTGACGTCACGAAGTATTCTTTAAGTTGTTTGAAGAGGCTGCCTCATGTTGGTCGAGTCCATTGAAAGAGTTTGTTTTTTCTTAGTACTTCGTAGAATAACCTGCACTTATCAGATGATTTGGATATAAATCTATTCAAAGCAGCTACCCTACCTGTTAACCTTTGTACGTCCTTGATGTTCTTAGGGGATTCCAAGTTGAGAATGGCTTTAATTTGTTCGGGACTTGCTTCGATTCCCCTTTTGGTCACCATATATCCCAGAATTTACCCGCTCTAACACCGAAGTTGCACTTCGCCGGATTGAGCTTCATGTTGAAGGCTTTCAAGATGTTGAATGCCTCAACAGGTGCTCCACATGATCCTCAATGTGCTTGGATTTGACCACCATATCGTCTATGTAGACCTCCATCGTCTTGCCAAGTTGGTCTTTGAACATTTTGTTTACTAACCTTTGATAGGTTGCCCTGCATTTTTAAGACCAAAGGGCATAGAAATATAACAATATATACCTTCGGAGTCATGAATGCTTTGTATCTTCTTGGTCTCAAGGCTCCATTTGAATTTGTTGATACCAGGAAGACGCATCCATGAATGTCAAGATGTCGTGGCCAGTGTCTCATCAACTAGAGAATCAATATGAGGGAGAGGGAATGGATCCTTCGGACAGGCCTTGTTCAAGTCGGTGAAGTCCACGCATACTCGCCACTTGCCATTCTTCTTCTCCACCACTACAACGTTAGCCAACCACCTTGGGTACCGAACTTCTCTCGATCATCCTGACTTCGAAGCCTCTCAACTTCATCCTTTATGATCTCGTTCCGCTCCCGGGCAAACTTCCTTCTTTTTTGACGGACAGACGGATGGTCGGATCGATGTTCAACTTGTGAGTAATAATATCCTTGCTTATCCCTGTCATGTCTTCATGTTTCCAAGCGAAACAAAGCATTTCCGGCTTTTCAGAACTCGATCAACTCCTCTTCGATTTCGGACGGTAGGTCTATCCCAACTTGCACTTGGTCCTCGTGGATTTGATGCATCAACAGGAACGCTTTTTGTATCGTGCTCCACTGCTTCAAGAATGTCCTGGGCCTTTTTCTTTAATTGCTATGCTTGCCGAGGGGTCGAGCTTGCTTTCATGTTGATCTTGTAACACTCTTTAGAGAATTGCTGGTTTCCCTTCAACTTGGCAACACCCCAAGGTGTTGGAAACTTGACACATTGATGGTAAGTCGATGGCACGGCCTTCATGTTGTGGATCCAAGGCCTTCCCAATATAACATTGTACGAGGAAGAGCACTCAATCACACAAAACCTCTCCATGGAATTCATACCTTCCAGGTAGATGGGCAACTTGATCTCTCCGACCGTTTGCTTTACCTCACCACCGAACCCTACCAAGACGGATGAATTCTTCACTACTTCGGACGAGAGGGATGCCCATATCTTCAAGAGCATGAGTGAAGATGATGTTGACCGAACTGCCACCATCGATCAGAATCCGCTTGACCACACAATTAGCAATCTGCACCTGAACAACTAGACCATCATGATGAGGGTCCAACGTGTTATCCTTATCTTCATCTTCAAAGGACATAACATGACCATCGGTGAAGTCACGACGCCTTGAAGGCAATTCTGATTGATCTTCCTTAGAGCTTTTGACATGACGCTTGGCGGCAGAGTAAGTTGTGCCGCAAATATGAGATCCACCTGAGATAACATTCACTACCTTGGTGGTTGGAGGGGGTGCAACTTTCTCGGGTCTAGACTGCTCCCCTGAATCAGGTTCTTTGGATTCACTCCTGACCCTCTTCTTGCCCAACAAATCCTTGAGAAGACCCTTGGACAATAAATGAGCAATCTCCTTCCTCAAGGCGAAACAGTTCTCTCGGTGGTGTGCCCAAAATCTTCATGAAACGCGCACCACTTGGACTTTGTCCTTCCAAGTTGTCGATCGGTCATTCTTCTTGGGCCATCTTGCTTTATCTCCAAGATTTCCCATAGCGCACAAGATTCCCGCAATGTCCACGAAAAGCAATATTCAAAATTTGTGGATAATCATTATCATCACCTTCCCGATCATCATCTACAACATGAATTCTAGAGGGTTCGCTTAACAGGGGTTTGCCTCTGTTGGACTTATAGTGATGGGAATCCGGTCGTCCGTCGAAGGCTCAAATAGAGGAGTAGGAGTCCTCCCGCTGACTTCCCCATCGCCAAGCTATCTTCCTCCAGTCGATGTAGGGCAAGGCCCCGGGTTCTCGATTTCTTCAAGTTGTTTCGCAGGGGTCATCACCAACTCGTTGTAAAACAATGAGCTCTTCTTCAAGCCTATACGGAATGCCTCCATAGCGGTGAACACGTCCAAGTTGGGTATAGTCACCGCCTCCTTGTTGAACCTCGTGCAAATACTCTTTAAGATTTTCGTTAGTCAGTTGCATACCCTATAAAGATCACTAGTCAACTTGTCAAATGCCCCGTCGCATGAAAACCGATTAATGAACATATTGACAAGTTGAGCATAAGATGAAATAGAGTTTAGAGGAAGCCCCGTTAGCCATTTTAAGGCCGGTCCCGACAAGGTTGAGCCAAAGCCCCCGCAAAACATGCTTCTTTAAACACAGGAAGGATACTTATGATATCCATTGATTTCGATACAAAGAACACGTGCTCGCTGGATCGGTACTCCCATCGTACTTCTTCATATG